>JBAMJR010000065.1:4452500-4467500 GCA_038501785.1 Myoxocephalus aenaeus | reverse complement strand
TCAGGAGTGGGTGGGGAGTGGGTTGTGAGGTCACCACAGAGTGTCCAATCATCAATGAGGGCTAGACACGGACGCCTGAGTCTGCATATGTGTGTGTGTGTGTGTGTGTGTGTGTGTGTGTGTGTGTGTGTGTGTGTGTGTGTGTGTAATCCATGGCTCAATCTCACCTACTATTTTAAGAATCTACTCCCTCTCTCTTCACCCTCTACTGCTCTCTTCATCCGTCGTTATACAGAGAAACTATACTGCTGCATACATATATATATATATTTACTGGAAAGTAGAGAACAGTATCTATTTATAACCAGGTGTGAAGATACCCAGGTGCAGGTGAAAACCACTCTTATCGGGCAGCATGTGACTGAGCATGTGTGTGAGGACAGGGCTAATTCAGAGCGCTGTTTCCATGTTTAATGAGTACAAACAAATAGAGGATAATAAGGAAATAGAGAGCAAGAGAGAGGAGGAGAAAGTTCTATGAATTCTGTTATGTAACTTTCTAGGAAAACAGGAAGTAATCTTTCCATCGCACTCACTCTGTGTTCGTAATCGCACACTAACCGTGCCATTGGCATAACATGGAGTATGCCGTGCATTCCCACTGCATGGTCAGAAGCAAGTGGTGACCACAATATTAACAAGTTAACAGCATTTAAGATGTAAGGCAAACAGTTGCTTATTTACTCCCAACTGTTATGGAGTCATGTTTGTGAAAATGTGAATTTGTAGTTACAAACCCACAGAGAATTTTCGCTGACTTTGCGAGGGGTTTTAAGCATCTTTCAGCTCCTTGATCAGGTTTATACGACCCAAAACTGTAACGTTTCTCACTCTCGCTGCTCTCGTCGTCGGCCACAGGAGGCAGCTGTTTTCAGGGAATAAAGCTTTCCTACGTGTCTGCATGTGTGTTTTAATGTGTGGCAGTAGGTAGTAGTTTCCTTTCACTGGTAAAATAGTGTGTTGGTGTGGCGGTTTTACCTTCGGTAGAGGATCCGGACAGATCGATGACCACGTACACCCTCCCCTCCGGCTCCAAGTCAATCTGCAACAGACAAAGAAAGAGACAGAAAGAAAATCAGTGAGCTGAACGTTCATTTCTATCCTCAACATCATCCCTATTTACTCCTGGAATCAACATCATATCTGTATCTGAAATGTTATCAATGTTATCAATGTTATCTCAGCTTCACAGCCTTCAGGAGCAATAAGGGTTCAGCATCTGGACCACGGACACTTTGAGATGCAGACTGGAGGGATTGAACCATTACTGGACAACCTGCTCTACCTCCTCAGCCACAGTCAATGTAACGGATGAAGCTACCGTGGATTTAATGATTACAGGTGAACTATAAAGTATTCATCCACCTATCTAGTGTATGTTGCAATCATTGAACAGTTCCATTTCTCCTTTCTCCTAACATTTTCATACAGAGATTAATAAAGTGTAACATTAACTTTCTGCTTATTATCGTAGCGGATATTCTGTTACTATTAACCAGAGCAGCAAAAAATAAAAAATAAAAGGTAAATACGTTTGAAAAACGGATTGTATAAAAAATGATTTCCTCAAGAGTCAAATCCGCTTTCTTGACTAAATGTTCTTGTGCTGTGAGGAGTTTGCAGCCAACACATTTGCAGCATTGCATGCTGGACAAAGTGATGCTTGTGGAGTCTCATCCAACCTTCTTATTTTTAGATCACCAGTGAGCCCAGTCCTCTCTGTGTCAACAGGAAAATTGTTTAATGGTAGCAATTGATTTCTTGTGTTATTCTCCCGGGGACGTTAAGAGTGGCCAGAAAACAGACTAGTTGTTGGAGGATAACTGAAGGGAAGTACCTGAGTTATAATCCGTTAATCCTCATATATATATATATATATATATATATATATATATATATATATATATATATATATATATATACACACACACATATATACACACGGCATACATTACAACTGAAATGAATGAAAGCTGATTAAATCTCCATATATTTAATTATTGTGTATTAATCATTGACATTTTATAAAAGGGATATTTATTTACAAACATCTTGAATAACCCGGTCATAATGAGTTCTTTGTGTTTGAGCAGGTGTTATCAAAATGGAGGCTAATTTATTCTGGGAACAGAACAAAAAGAAATGTTCATGCTCAAACATAATACTTGATAGGCAAACACACAATCTGCATACGCACACGACTTATTCAACAAATAATGACATCACCCCCCCCCCCCCCGGATATTGAAGGGGGGGGGGCCCCCTTCAATATCCGAGTGGAGAGATTAGAGGGAGTGCAACAGAGAGCGCTAGAGAGACAGACGATGCAAGAAGAGAGAGTGAGAAAGAGGTTTAAATCCTTAGTTAAGCTCTGGGACAGCAGCAGATCCTCTTATGCAACAGTCAGGCTCGCACACAGCAAGCACACGCACACACACACACACACATACATGTCCATGCATTGCTGAACATGAGACACAAAGGCCGCACAGAAGCCGGCATCAGACACGCTGCATACATCTCATGGCAAAGGCACACGATCACGTGGAGAGGAATCCAGTGTTGAGATCTGCAGCAGCACTCTGCTTCTACCTGAGGTGCCATATGATCTGTCATACGAGTCGTATGACAGATCATATGGCACCTCAGGTATAGGCGCTGAAATGAGTGCTGTTATCAGATGAGTAAAGTGAATACACAATAGGAAGAGAGAAAAAATTAATCCAACACCCACAGGTGAAGAAAAACAATGCTGTGTTTTGGAAGAGGAGAAGAGAAGATGTTGTGTTGGTTGTTACTGCAGTGTAGGTCCCGTACACTGCACTGCAACAGTGGATTAAAAAATACTTATTGTATATAACTTATATTGCCATATATTTCCGGTTCAGGTGTATTTTTCCTTTTTGGTGCATGAAAATAAATTTGGCAACTATTTATTTAAGCTAACCGCGATGATTTTTGCATAAACGTTGGATTTCACAGTCGAGAAAATGAAACGTTGCAAGTGTTCCAACAAACAGAAAATGGCTGAGGGGAGATTCCATTCGCTGGTTTGAGGCAAAGTTATGCTGGAGCTGTCACTTAAATTAGATAACTAACGTGAGAATGTTTGGATGAATGAGTGGTGTTAGTGCCATGGTAGCATGTAAGTGGTCGAGCTTTTCTTCCGCTGGGTGAAGTGATGGGGTTCTTAGTGGCCTTTGACCCTGGGGCCCGGTCTCTCCCGTGCCACCCGACCACGGCCTGGAGGTCCCCGTTGCATATTAACTTTGGAAAATAAAATCAAGCCTCCTTCTCCATTAATTAACAGTCTTGAACCACTTTTTCGTTAGAGTTTTAGAACATGCTTTTAAAAAAAAGAATCTATGTGCAGCAGAGCGAGAGGTGAAACATTAGTACAGAAAACTATATGAAACCATCGCATTGTTTTGATGAGCAGCCAACCACATGTCGTCTCGTTACAAAGCCAAACACAAACGTGTGGCATCAAATAAATATAAAAAATACTATTTATTCCTTTATCGCAATTATTTGTATGACTATTTACCGTCAAGTAAAATGTCATGATCGCGACCAACAATACTAAGAAAGATGACACGTCACCGTAATTTCATTATTATTTGCATTTTCTTGGATTTATGTATATTTAAAAAAAAAAAATACTACATCAGCTTTGTGGTGTGATTCATGTCAAGTCGAGTGGAAGCGATTGGTCGATTGGCCAGTTGAACGAAAATTAATCTGCAGCTATTTTGACAATAATTGATTAATTGTTTTTGACAGCAAAAACAGTGATACATGTCAATGGATTTTCTGCCTTACTTTGACATATATCATCCCTTACGTTAAGGAATATGAAGCTAAATATAATAAAAGACACAGAGAATGTAGCACAGATGCTCATACGTGCAGTAGTATCATCCTTTTGTGACATGTATAACACATAACAACTGCATGGGATTTGTGACCTATAAATGCCGCTGGATTCTTGATGTCTACCCTTGAAAACGATGTGCTAATCCCCAAATGTAACCTCTTGCATAACGGTGCATCTCGGCGGGGATTTCAGCTGAAAGATGGACTCAGAGTGATTTGGAACAGAGTGGAGCAAATAGACAGCACTATCATTGATTTAGTGCCCGGGATCCTGAGGTGGCATGCCAGCCCAAAAAAACGGAACTGCTCCAACGTCACCAATTACTGGACACTTGAGCTGTGAGTTTTCTTCAAGCTCACGTTTTCTATCCAAAGCACTAATAATTACTACTACACAGTTTTTGAAGATAAATTAAACCATGCCAGTGATGAATATCAGGCCAATAAAGTCTCAAATAAACATAATCTTTTTTATAGTAAAACATCCTGTTAGCGTGTGCAATTATTGGATGCCTGGTGTAGCGTCCGGAAGAACTTAGTCAAACAACTTCTCTCATTCTCTGAATTTATTTTCCTTGATCACAAGTAGAGTAACAAGCGCTGCAATCGCGATAGCAGGGAGTCGTCCAGTCAACACGCAGGTTGACCTTCCAAAAACCACCCCGAACAGCCGGAAGTTCGGCTCTTTAATACACGGTTTTCCGTCAAGAACATCTAACATTTCTATTGGCTCTAACCTTTCTAAGAGGAGGAGAGTCGCGTCCTCATCTATTCTCACAGGGCTGGAACGTGCAGCGACCAGTCTGCTTCCCTAATGTCAATATACTGATAAACAGGTGTGAGTGTTGTGGTGCAGAGCGTGGAACCTTGAGGAACAGACAACCGGACTGTTCTCACAGAAACTTCTCACAGAAAGTATTTGTTAAACTGACCTCGCACAACCTGAACTCTAATAGACAGAAGAAGAATATATGAAGAATATCTACAGAATATAACGATTTATATTATCAATCCACTAAAACACAGGACTCAGGACATTATTGTCACTATTGTAGATTCCACTCAGCATAATCACAGGCTTATTTATATTGTCATAACAGACAGTTACTCCGTACAATGAAAAATGTATTTTGCTAGGTCCTCCTTACACACAGAATTACAATGAACTTAAGGTAAAAAAAATAAATAGAATTAGAATTAAGAATAAAAAAAAAAACATTGCTATAAATGCTAATAGTATAAGCAAATATGTAAAATAAGGCAAACAAATATGACAACAGTATTGCACAATCAGTTTCACTGAGTGTATAAAGTGCACTATGCATTGTTACATATATATTATATTATATTACCACTATGATTTGTATGCTTGAGCAAATTAGCTCAGAGTGGGAGCAAAATTAGGATAAATTCATCAAAAAGGCTTCCCATATATCCAGCGCAGCATTGATTACTGATTATAGCAACAATTATTAAGTTTATGGGGATGTGAGTGTGTTAAAAAAATGTTATACGACAGATTTTAGCTTTCCAATATCTAGCGCTGCAGATATTTCTATGGGTACCGTTCTACTACAGTGTAACCATGTATCCTAGCAACAGACGTTTCTATGGTTGCAGTGCTGCTTAATTTTTTTTGGTGGGAGCTTGTATAAAACAGAAATTTGCTCAGAATCAATGTATATGTTCAATAAATTAGATAATGTAGACTGGTCCTTATTATTTACTGCTATTAAAGATGGTGTTGTGATAGCGACCAGCTTAAAAGACACAATTTACCAAAAACTACCTATTTATCGCCTTACCTGTCGTGCTATTTACTGTGTGTATGAACTGTCTCTATTACTATTGGTAGAAAATAGTTCCACAATAGAAAATAATAATTTGGGTAAACTGACCCTTTAACCTTCACCCCTTTTTTATATTCTTTTGTAAGTGATTAATGGACAGAATAGCAGCTCATTAGGCAAAAATATTGTGGTCTTGTTGTCTGTGACCACAATAAATGGGCTTTATACTTGGGACTCGTGCTGTCACAAAAATCAGATTTTCACTACATGATTATCGCGGCCATAAGAATTCACGATAGCTATATGTTATCTCAATATCTATAAAAAAATAAAAATAATAATAATGCTATCATTAAGATAGCAATACTTTACCCACCAAATGACCATTTGCATAATTACGCTCCCTGTGTTTGAGTGAGAGCGCAAGCCTCCACGGGAACAAACAGACACACGACTCGCCCGCGAGTTTGGACTTGTCCACAGTGTTTTAAACAGTACGGTTTTAGAAGATACATGCGTCTGGTAAGTGGTGAGCATACGACTGGATAAATACGACTTGGACTGTACTGCACCAGTTGAGTGAGAGTCTGTACGCGGATGTTTGGCTGTTTTACTTTAATTCGACGTGAGAAAAATCAAGTTTTTTTAAAGAATTCAAAGTGAGTAATGGAAAATGCAAATGGCCATTGTGTGGGTAAAGTAGTCTTTTGTTGTTATTAGCTACACCTGTGCCTTTCCTGCTCTGAAAAACCAACATGTCTACTGGAATCAGCGTGCAGTCTCCCTCTCTGTGATTCTCACACCTCACCTGTCTCTATTTGAACTGTCACATAAGCCCAACCCCTTGGCAGGTAACTCAGAAAAACAAACACTAATACAGATGTCCTATTGTCAAATTGAACATCCCTCAGGCCTTTTATTGTAATCAAGTCAAATGAGGGTTGAACTGACCTGACAAAGGTGCGTCAAATAGTTTGATCATGCAAAGGTCTGTTCATTGCAGGTCAGGGTTGGGCAATGTGACAATACACAGCATGAGTTTGCTTTACAAGCTGCACTAATTAATATTTGTATACGCTGCTTCCAATGGATCAAATTACCAATGTATTATAATTAATATGAGATATGTTGTGATGAACTCACAGAGCATTATCACCCGGCTCTGCAGTTCACCTCAGATCGGCGGAGTGTCGTAGAGACTTTTATCGTATGGTGTTCTTCTTCTTCTTTTCTACCACTGTGGCCCGACACCACACAGAAAGTACTGGTGAACTCAGTGGACTATTTAGCAGCTAAAGAGACAGATATTTCCCTCAGCAGTCGGTGGAGACCAAAAACAGAACTAAAAGATTCATCAGGTGACCTCAGACATGATTCCAAATAAATGATAATGTTGCTCCGTAACTGCCAGTTGAGTAAATAGTCACCTTTTGGATACAAATTTCACTAAATATATTTAAGGTGATAATATGTCATATGTCAGATGGCCAAAATTGGCTTTTATTGGGCCACTGTGGGCAAAACTGTGTATTAATGACTACTTTTTGACAATATTGCATTTACAATATCAAGCATCATGAAGTATGTCATGAAGTATCTTTCAGGTATATCATTCCCCCTTTAAGACCAGCATTTACAATAAACTGTTTCACAATGGCATTTCCAGAGAATGCACTTAATTATATAAATATTTAGGGCGGCAACTAATGATAATGGTTGAGTCTATTAAACGTCAGAACATGGTGAAATAAGGCTTGTCACAATTTCCCAGAGCCCAAAGACCAAAAGATATTCAACTTAAAATTATATAAAACTGAGAAGCTAAATAATTTTTGCCTGAAAATTGGCTTAAACCATTAACTTCCTCAAAACGGTTGATTTATTTCCTATCAGCCCAGTAATAGATTAATGCCTAATAGTTAAGCACTAATAGAATGACATATACAAAGACAGAAGATTTTTATCTACATCACCACCCGTTAAATTAACTGTAACTTGACTTGGATTTACAGACACACACACACACACACACACACACATGCACTGAGCTGCCCTGTCCCGACAACAAAAGATGGGAGGAGAGAGAACTGGAGAATCTAGTTCGCCTCATTAATCTTGTTAGTCCAATTAGGACACCGATACAGCCAGGGAGACGGATAACTTCACAAACCCTCTTACGCGCACACACACACACACACACACACACACACACACACACACACACACACACACACACACACACACACAGACACACACACAGGAAGCTTGAGTGTGCATGTCTGGGGATTTTAAAATGGACTTCGGAGGGAAGTTACCATTAAACACACATACAAGCTTAACTCTCTTGCGCTCGTCTCTTCATCACACATAAACACACACACACATACACACACTTCTGACAGAATGAAAACACACACACACCATATGCAGCAGTAGAGAAGCACTCAACCAAGCAGACAGGGCACTCAAAGCTTGTATTATATCAATACTGTGGAGCTAACCCCCTCCCACTCTCCGTCCATCTAGTTGGCTATCTCTGTCCAACCAGACAGCTCTCTCCGTCTCTCTCAGGAGCGTTTAGTCTCAGTGACAGCCTCCCACATCCATCTGTCAAATAACAAATTTCGGGCTTTGAGAGAGCTCGACCACATTCACACAATAACATGTGTGTTTCTGTGTGTGTGTGCTTGCCCTTCTTTCTATCACTCAGTGGTGTGTGAGCGTGTCCGCCTGCAGACACACTCAGGAGGCCCATGCTGAGTGAGACAGCATGAGAGTCATGCATCTTTAATGTAACATCACAGATGGCTAATAATGTAAGAGGAGCTGAGCTGTGTGGCAGTGGTGAAAGGGGGGGAGGATGGGGGAGACTCAACAAAGCCCGCCCCCCCCCGCCACGAGTGACAGGTCCAACGGTCCAGTAGCATCAACACGAGATAGGAGGAGAATTTGATTTCAGAGAATGGACATTCCCGAACAAATCTGCCTGTCTGTTCAGTCGTTTTAGAGCTCAAACACAACCAAGACGAGTGTGGATATCCAGATGGACTGGCAGACAGTAGATCAGACAGTCAATGCAGTTGGATCTGTTGAAATGAAAACACACTTCATGGAGACTCACGCTGCCGAAGAAAGCCCCGCTTCTAACCATGATGGGATTTCGATCGCAATCATTTTCTATAAATTCAACTCTCGGCCTGTATCAAAATAGTATTAAACAAGCTTGTGTCAAGTTTGGACACAAATTTAATTTGTTTAATTAAAAGAGAAAAAGGTGCAGTAAAAAATATTACATTATGGTCATCAGTAGTGCTGCTTGCAGCTTTCTCAAGAAACACTCACCCAAATGACTTCACTCTTGACATTGAGCTTCGTCGGGTCCTCAGCAATACGCCCGCCAAGAGGGAAGTCGAACGGATGAACGGTTGTTAAGAAAATCAAAAGGACAGACAGACAAAGACTCCCTCCATTTTGTTGGATTAAAGCAACATTTTGAGAAATAGCTTATTACCTTTCTGGTATAGATATTAAATAAAGGTACAACCAACAGCTGGTTAAAATGAAAAATGACAAATCACTGTTTTATCGGGGTTTTGTGTTTGACTATTTGTGAGTTGTTTGACATTTTGACTTGTGGCAATACAATACCTTTGTATTAGTATTAGTATTGAGTCCAAAACAATACTTTTGTTGATACCTCAATGAACAAGTTCTTTCATAAAAAATAAGAAAAAGTTTTCAAATAGTCAATCTTGACAAAACATTATCAGTCTGCAGAAGTACTCTGTCCAGATATCAGATGTACTTTCAGTACATGGGTTTTAGTTACTTTGTGCTACAGATACTAGCCGTCAAAATCATTGGTCGCCAATACTTATTTTACCTCGTTCAGCTAAGAAAGATATTTGTTAAGAATCTAATTGAATCTAGGTTACAATTAAAATCTTGGATCACATGGTTTTAAAATTGCACTTTTCAAATCATGAATTCAGTTAATAAATCTATTGTTCATCCCTACTCTTCCCATGAATAAAATAAAAGACAAATTTGTTTACAATCTTCTTTGCGGATATGCAAAAATAGAAATACTCTAGGTCACAGAAAGAGAGGCAGTGTGCATTTCACCTGCTGTCCTAGAGCTCTCAAATATCCTCCCGTTTATTGCCTATCACAGACAACGTGCATTAAACAGCCTCCAGAATACAAACACACACACACACACACACACACACACATACACACACACGCACACACCAAAGGTTGACCTGATTTGGCATCAGTGGGCAGAGCACCGTGCTTATCTTCTGTGTGTGTGTGTGTGTGTGTGTGTGTGTGTGTGTGTGTGTGTGTGTGTGTGTGTGTATTGTCAGGGTGGAAACAGCGCATCTTAAATCCAGTCCGTCCTACTTAACCAGCAGGTCACTGAGAGGTGGAGCCTATCATGCAGCTTGTCACGGTTAGGGGAACTAATGACATGATATGATGACATGATATGTTTAACTTCACTTTCAATGGTTAAAAATGTGAAAGTGGCACAGAAAAGGTCATCCACCTGTGTTTTCAAAATAGCCACAGCTAAAATATAGGTGACGTAGTTACTGTACTACTGTAGCTGGTGAGCGAACAGCTAACAATTAGCGAGCCGAGAAGACAGTAACACTAGTCAGTCACAAAAGCTGCTGTCAAGGTGGTCTCATAATGGTCGACGTCACAAATGTGCCTGTCCAGGTTAACCAAAGTTGTCAATGTTTAAGATTTGAGCACTTTTACTCTGTCCCAACCACTGGTAATGAACTGATTTAAATGTGAAATTAAGTCATTTTAAATGCTGGTGCAATCAGGCCTTCACATACAAGTGGGTGACCAACATTGGCCATGGTATCGCATTGCAAAGAATTGACAATAAATATCATATCATTCATCATAATTATGGGCAGCCAAATGGGAGAAAAAGAAAAAAAACGTGTGAAAATAATAGCCTGGAAATTGCTACAAACAGGTTTCAATCAGTTCAATCAAATATTAACATTAACATAATAAATTCAGCGACATATAGAGTAGCTTTACACTGTTTGCATCTGTCATTTGGTAACAAATCACACACAAAAACAGGATGGGGACTGGCCTCAGATTGTAGTCCTTCTGTCATTAATCCTGGCTGCTGTAAGTATGAGCATGTGAGTGTGTGTTGATGCCAAGTGTCCAACAGCGGCTGGCTGACATCTGACGTGGTCCATGTCCCTGAGAGGAAACGTTACACTGTGTGGTCATCGCGTCTTAGAAGCTCCTCGCAGCCTCCAGCTTGATTTATTTATATGTACACACAGCTTATTTCTACACCTCAGCTCCTGAGCTCCCTCCTTCATCACCATCTTCCTCTTCTCCACAGCCTTCTCCTCTTTCCTTTTTATGTATTTTCATTTCTCTTTCACCGACCCAATTCTCCCTTTTCTTTTCTTAATTTCTACCTCCTCTGCTTTCACTCTTTTCCTGTCTGTCTGTCTCCAGGACCTGCCTAATTTCAAAAACCTTAATTGAAAACATTTTACACTCTAAAGACTAATTTAAAAACCAGAAATAAAGTGAACCAAACCAGCATATTTCCAAATGGAATTTTAAAAAGCAGTAGTATTCAGCATAAATATGTTTAGCTGTGGCAAAAATAAAAAACAATCTAGCAAGAAAAGTAAGGGTACTAGATAGCAGCTAATGTACATAACAGATTTGGTATCAAGAAAATAAAAGTGAATGACAAGCTAACAAACAAATATTAGCTTGTTACCTGAAACAAAACCAGATACCACTGCTAACAAGCTAACAAAACCCATTTTAGCTTGTTAGCTGAAACAAAACCAGATACCACAGCTAACAAGCTAACAAACAAATATTAGCTTGTTAGCTGACACAAAACCAGATACCAAAGCTAACAAACAAATATTAACTTGTTAGCTGACACAAAACCAGATACCACAGCTAACAAACAAATAGTAGCTTGTTAGCTGACATAAAACCAGATACCACAGCTAACAAGCAAACAAACTAACCTCATCTTACGAGCAGAATGAGATACCACATCAGATAGCGCTGACAAACTGCTATTGGTTTGTTAGCCAACGCAACAATCTGATAGCACCGCTAAATCAGATGTCATAACTAACAAACTAAATGTATCTTGTTAGCTAACACAAAATCAGGTACACAAGCTAACAAGCTAATAAACTGATTGTATCTTGCTTGCAAAATCAGATGCCATAGCTAAAGATGTGCCACTGGTAATTAAACCTTTCCTTATCAAAAATGCACAAAATACTCATACATAATTTTCAGTCAAAAAGACTCATTATAGTGACAATAATTTGTTCAAAGCTGTGATGCCTCTGAACTGAGCACTTCAAACATATGGCTGCCATATGACGTCTTCCTTTGTTGTAAATATGAATATAAATTTCAAATACAGTTATTTACTATAGGCATGCGTAGTATGTCTATGACATTATAGCTAGTAAGCACCACAATAATGACAACAGATGATATGGGAAGAGGGATGCTCATTACTGGATCATGTGAGGTGGCTTTTTCAATTGGTTGTGTTCCCTCCAATAAATACTTATTTTATCACGGAAGAAGGTGGCGAAAGATGATTCTGTTGCCAACTGAAAACCATAACAATATATGTGAAAATGTTTTAAGTGTGTACGCAAACGGCAACAACACAACAAAACTAATGACAGATCTGTCCAAAAGGTAATAATAATACCCATTTTAATCATTAGCTGCATTCTGGGCACGTTGGATTCAACATACAGCTTTACAATAACATCTGCGAGAGCAGCCAAATATAAACCTTCTATCTAAACAGCTGATTTAGAAGTGAAAAGTAAAATCAACAATATTGTCATCATCCTTTGCTTTGCTCTACCAATTCTATACCATAGTCACCACAGGAATGCAGAGACACGGTTTTGTTTACAGTGGTGTATGGTTCACCTCTATATAAAGGCGGTGCAAGGCAATTGTATTTATACAACACATTTCACAAGTAAACTCAATCTGCTTAACATTAAAAGGTACACATGTAGAGAAAACATAACTACATTGCAGTATGTGGCAGAAGGAGTAATATGAAAGGGCTCTTAACTGAGTGCACCAATAAAAGGTATGTTGTGTCAATATTTGCATTACTGCTAATATTTAAGCTTTGATCTAGTGGCATGGCTTCGACAATGAGACGTTTAACTTCCATAAAAAAATTGGGGTTTAAACAACTGAGTACAACTTGTTTAAACCTGACTGAAGCTTGGTGGGCGCACTACACATTGATGTCATGTTGTGTCTAGCTCAGAGCCTGCAAACAAAATCTCCACAATTATGCTGGTGAGTAAAAGGGAATTTCCTTTAAAGAATGGACAAGGAACCTTTTACGTTTCTCTCCCTTTGAAGACCTTGAATTTAAATGATTCTGACTTCTCAAAGAGCCATCAAGGCGCTGCTCGACTTGTTTTTTTTCTGTCTTCTTACCCCCCTCCATCTCCCCATTTCTCTCTCTGGTGTGTCTGTGGGTGAGAGGCTGTCACCAAGGGGACGGGCTGTCATTGTCGCCATGGGGATGGGCTCCACAGAGCATCTCAATTACTGAGTGGGACAATTAATAAGCATCAAAGCCTGGTTAATATTTCACCGGCGGCACCGAGCAGCAACCTGGCCCACAGCGCTCGGGTCCACAGGAGATGTGTCATGGAGAGGTGGTGGAAGACAAAAGGAGAACAGGAAGCGAGAGGGTGAGAATAGCAGCGCTGAGATGAGAGGGAAGGTGGGATGAGAAGAGTGAGGCAGCAGAAGGGAGGAAGTGAAAAAGACCGAGGTACCCAAGCCTCAGTGTTCATCTTAACGGCATACCGTCTAGTTTATGGCATCATATTGAGGAATCTCACTCTTATTCTTTTTTTTGGGATAATTTTTTGATCATTTATGAAGCAAAAATTCTCAAGTCATTCTCTTTTCCCCAGCTTCTAAAATGTGGAACGTTGCTTGTTTTATTTGTTTTATTTCATTGTAGACATATCTCTGGTTTTGGGACTGTTGGATCGGACTAAACAAAAAATTTGAATACGTCACCTTAGATCCTGTAAAATTTAAAAGATGGAAATTGACAGAATAAAAATGACAGAATATTTATAATTAATTAGCCCTATTTAGCATAAGAGTTAAAGTTACTACCTTCATCCCTTTGAAAACGACTTATTTTTAAGGTTTCGGTTGTACACTGCGTTTTACCCGGATTATTTCTACAACATGTTATTGTTTTTTTAAAGGACCACAATGACTGAGAAGAAAAGAGTCTAATTGGTCAGTTCATATGTCACATGTTCATATTCAGCCAATTTATGACAGTACTACCGCTTCGCTGGGTGGAGAAAAGCTGAACATGTTCGACGATGATGGGTAAATGAAGGCAGGAGGGAGGGGGTAAGCAAGGAAGATGAGAGGGGAATCACCGCTGGAGAGGGGAGGGTGAGGGAGACACGGGAGGCAGAAGTGGTGAGTAATGGAGTAATGGAGGGAGGGGGACGGATGGAAGTGGGAAGGACTGTGAGGCAGATGTATTGACGAGCCGGCAGGCTGATCAATGGGATGTGGTCAATCAACACAGTGATCCATATGCTCTGACCTCACTCTGGATGGCTGAGGGACGAGGTGTGTGTGTGTGTGTGTGTGTGTGTGTGTGTGTGTGTGTGTGTGTGTGTGTGTGTGTGTGTGTGTGTGTGTGTGTGTGTGTGTCTCTATTTATATGCCAATTGTATACAGAATACAGTGTAGGATTACATAACTATAGATCAATTAAACCCCTCCTAACGAACCACACCGTCTAGCAACAACAAATCACGTGTACTTATACGTCATATGTACATTAGCAAAAGCTTCATAACACTAACAGAATTGCAGAATGAAAATGAGCTTCCTCAGACTTCAAATATGAGATTGAAAACTCATCACAATGACCATTTTGTTGCCTCTCTCTTTTTTTTTTACATTATGTCATCGTCATATGTTAATCCATCTGAGAGCAGAGTCTGTTTTACAAACTCGGGCGTTGAGGAGTTTTTAAAACAGTATTGCAATGCTGCAAACATCCCATTTTGACAGAAAAAAATTGTAATAATGTTGTAATAAGTACAACTAACATTCACCGTAATTGATGACCATCATACTACGTTATTATTGTGTACTTGCATAAACTGACTCTACTGACTGACTACGCTTTGGAAAATGGACGACAGTAAAGTGCATGGAGGTAATGAGAAAAAGGACACAAGCGGTTATTTTAAATGCGTGT